>JAVTVY010050831.1:0-25516 GCA_036873755.1 Hanleya hanleyi
AGTTCGGTATACAGGGTGGTAGATAATGCTTCTCCTTTGAGATCGTTGTAAAAGGCCTCCTGGGGTGGTAAATGGGTTTCGTCCAGACGCTCGAGACTCGTCATGTAGTTGTAGGGAAAGCAACTTTTCCTCTCCGCGCAGTCGTGCGCTTTCACCCACTGTTCATATCTGTAATTCGGCGCCAGGTAATTACGTACATCTAAGAATCGGAGTGAAGTTGTGGATAGAGCGACGTGGTTGTTTGTCTTCTTAATAATGAATTTCACATTCCCAGCTTTAGCGAGGTACGGGTACAAGAATTCTTTGATTAAGTTCAAATCCTATCGGCCCGAGTTAAATCCAAGGACGGGTAATTGGTTCATGTATTCCAATAAACGCAGTTTCAGTTTCTGCGCATAGGGTTTCGGTGGTTTGCGTTCCTCACTTTCGTCCTCGTCATCGGTATCGTCCTCCCCATCCAATGTTGGAATACGCGCATCAAGTGCCGCTAATACATCACAGTAGATAGTCGACGCGAGATGTGCCGCACTGACTTGACTGAGGGTTTCAAGGTAGTTCATCATTCGTGTAATCAGTTCATGGGGGTCCCCGTTAGATACGAAACACACCGGACCCGTGTCGTAATCGGGTACGTTGGTGTGAATACTCACACTCAAAGGAATGTGATGCTGGGTCCATTGAGTTTTAGCCGATACCTTTTCCATGGGTTCTAATAGGGCTTCAAAATCATAGCACGCTCTGTACGGGAAATAACGGTGGTCCATGGGCACATCGATACCCTCATCTGCCAGGTCTTCAAAGATGGTCGGAGTGTTGTGGAATACGCCGCCGGGAAATTTCCGTTTAGTGGTCTGGTCACAAATTGTCTCGTGTCGATGTAAGTCGGTGAAACGGTCAAACACGCGTTAGCATTTACTACAGATGTATGACTGGGCCTATTTTTCCTGTTCATGTCCGTGATGTACGAGAAATGCCCGCCAGTGTCCGTTTCGTACAAATTCAATGTCATGGTTGTGTCGTATTT
Source organism: Hanleya hanleyi (assembly GCA_036873755.1). NCBI lineage: Eukaryota > Metazoa > Mollusca > Polyplacophora > Lepidopleurida > Hanleyidae > Hanleya > Hanleya hanleyi. Next base: position 1,025 of record JAVTVY010050831.1, read on the forward strand.
CCCCGGGGAATGCTATACGAGTCGGGCGGTGAGTTGTGGGTCGTCGGTGTTGTCATCATCCAAGTGTTGCTCTAATTTGTATACGACAATGTTGACGTGGAATAAATTGTCCACCACATCCAGTTGTGATAACGGGACCCCGCAAAAGTCCCGATATTTCATGTTCCTTTCACCTAAGTACTCTTCCCAATACTGGTTGGCCAATTTATTGCAATCTTTGGGTGGACGTTTGTTGAGATGGATAGCCAGGCATCGGAATAAACGTTTCCGATCGGTGTAGGGCCCACTGCTTCCACTCACTAAAGCGTACATGCCTTCTCTGTGTTTCAACCAGTCCGGGAGATGAATGGGAGCGCCGATAGGGTGATCGTTCATTTTAGTGACGTAAAACGTAACATTGGTTGTCATCTCCACTTGCCATTTTGTGTTTGGTCGTTGTTGTCGTACCCATTCCAAACTATCCAAACTTTCTAATTTTTCCAGTGCCGTGCTCAGGGACGGTCGATGGATAATGGTGAAAGGCTGTTCAAACACCCGGGTATTATTGCTGGGATAATAATAACGGAGCTGGTCTGTCTATTTATGGCGAAGGATGTATCCAAAAGTGAGATTTAACTTGAAGGCTGTATCGTGGTCGTTGAAGATGGCTTCCACGTAGCTACGTAGGCGGATGTTTTCTTCCAACCGGAAATTATATAAGTCCAATATCGGGCGATGCCGATGAAAACAATGGCGTATTGTAGCCCAGTGTCGTTGATAAATGTCCCTCACACGCTCGTCTCCAGGCAAGACTTCAACCGGAGGTGCTGCTGGGTCCAATGGAAAATCTTCTCCATGTCTCATGCTCCAGTGAAGACCCCCTCTCGTCAGAACAAGCTGGTAGGCAGGCAGTCAGGCAGGCTGGTCAGGTAGGTGTGATAGCTCCGTGGGGTAGTGCAATGAATACACCAAACCACTAAAAATCTCCACCTTTTATACGTTTTCCTATTATCCGCCATTTTGGAGCCGCCATTTTGTAGCCGCCATTTTGGAGCCGCCATTTTGTAGCCGCCATTTTGGAGCCGCCATTTTGGAGCCGTCATTTTGTAGACGCCATTTTGTAGCGCCATTTTGGAGCCGCCATGTTGGAGCCTCCTTTTTGTAGCCGCCATTTTGGAGCCGCCATTGTGGGGAAAAACCCCAGACAAACACAGACAAGTCTAGACATGTCCAAAGGTCACGCCTCATTCACCCACACCCCCATATAATCCCATACTAGGGGTATAGGACCGATGTTTGTCCCACTGGGAAACCTACTTCTATACATTTGCGGTATGGTTGCTTGGTTTGTTTTCTTAGTCTCGTCAAGACAAACATGATAGGAAGTGTCCCGGTACGAAACGGTGAAATTTTTGAAAAAGTTCAGGGAGACCCATATAGTATCTTACTAGGAGTATAGGACCAATGTTTGTCCCACTGGGAAACCCTACTTCTAGACATTTGCGGTATGGTTGTTTGAGGTTGTTTTCTTAGTCTCGTCAAGACAAACATGATAGGAAGTGTCGGCACAAAACGGTGAAATTTTTGAAAAAAGTTCGAGGTCTGTCTATAGCCCCATATAGATCCATATAGTCCCATACAGTCCCATACTGGGGGTATAGGCCCAATGTTTGTCCCACTGGGAAACCTACTTCTATACATTTGCGGTATGGTTGTTTGGATTTGTTTTCTTAGCCTTGTCAAGACAAACATGATAGGAAGTGTCCCGGCACGAAACGGTGAAATTTTTGAAAAAGTTCAGGGGAGATTATAGACCCATATAATCCCATACTAGGGGTATAGGACCGATGTTTGTCCCACTGGGAAACCTACTTCTACACATTTGCGGTATGGTTGTTTGGATTTGTTTTCTTAGTCTCGTCATTTAGAACATGATAGGAAGTCTCGCGGAGCGAATCGTTGAATTTTTTGGAAAAAGTTCGAGGAGCCCCATATAGACCCATATAGTCCCATACTAGGGGTATAGGACCGATGTTTGTCCCACTGGGAAACCTTCTTCTATACATTTGCGGTATGGTTGTTTGGATTTGTTTTCTTAGTCTCGTCATTTATAACATGATAGGAAGTGTCGCGGCACGAAACGGTGAAATTTTTGAAAAAGTTCGAGGAGCCCCATATAGGCCCATACTAGGGATATAGGACCGATGTTTGTCCCACTGGGAAACCTACTTCTATACATTTTCGGTGTGGTTGTTTGGATTTGTTTTCTTAGCCTTGTCAAGACAAACATGATAGGAAGTGTCCCGGCACGTCAAGACAAACATGATAGGAAGTGTCCCGGCACGAAACGGTGAAATTTTTGAAAAAAGTTCGAGGTCTGTCTATAGCCCCAGATAGACCCATATACTGGGATATAAGCCCAATGTGTGTATAATTCCATACGGGGTGGACATGTTGGAGTCTAGGTGAGACCCTGGTGGTCCAATGGTGTCGTATGAGATCTTATTTTGAAGCTCTTATGCCGGAGTACTCGACTACACTAATGTTTCGTGCGTTGTCAATACTCTGCGCATGCGCAGCCTGGCCGTAGTATAGAAAGCATGCATTTTTGGGGGTGTGTGTGTGGGTGTATTTGGGTTAGAGACGGGCTCTTCACGGTTCGAATGGATCGTCTGAGGTATCAATGTGAAGCCTATGTGAGGGAGCCTCTGATGGCGTGGGTGTGGGGTAGAAATAAGGTCATTCTGCGCATGCGCGGTAGCGCGGTAGCCAAAGGGCATGGAAATAGACGTTTTAGGGTCTAGGTGGGCCCCTCATGTGCCTATTGTGTCGCGTGAGGTATCCATGTGAATCCTAGGTGGGGGAGCATCCACCTGGACTGACATTCACGTGGTTTGGTGGGTCTGTGCAAGTGTGTGTGACGTCACTTCCGGTTTTTTAGAATGCTCAAACACTACCTCCAACTTTCCCGGCTCGCACCTTGGCCCGGCCCGGCCCGGCCGCAGCGCGCGCGCGCACGTTCTCCAGACGCGCGCGGGTTTTCCGGAAGTGTGCGCGCGGGACAAAAGGTGACATCCAGGTCTAAAGGTCTCCCTTTCGGCAAGGTTCGGCGACAATGTTGCGTCATCGATAGTCAGAGCTTGAACCCCAAAAAGGGGATTGTAAATTAACCTGGGAAGGATGGGCAGTTCCATTTGGACCAATCAGCGGTCGAGAAAAAAAAGAGCCAATGAGCGATCGAGAAAAGAACCAATGGACGGGTACTAGGTACACGTCTGCGCCTACATCCGGGTACTAGGATGCTTTCGCCTACGTCCGCGCCTACATCCGGGTTCTTCTCAACATCCGGGTTTCCCAGTGGGTTTTTTCCGTCTTCCATCTGGGTACTGTGGTTTTACATCCGGGTTCTCATCTTACATCCGGGTTTTTCCATATTTAAAAATACATAGAACTTATAGTAATAAACTTAATCTATACGTCTTGGACGAGTCTTCACTCACCGTCTTCCTTTACACGCACCTCAATGAAATGCCCTCTCCAAACCTAGACCAAAACACGTACTTGGTCTGTGGGCTGATTTCATTGGCTCTCTATTTTACTATAGTGCTCTTGCATTCTAACATTGATGGGTTACATTTTGGCCCCATCCTACACGACTGATTTCAGTTTGACTGAATCTCCACAATGGGCATTTATGCATTATGAATAAAACACACAAGACAGGTTTTTTTGGTGAGATCTCTGGGGTTTTTTATTCAGTAACAACAACAACGTGAGAACAACCACGTGAAAACTGAAGCCCAGAACAAGGGGCTTGTACATTGAAAGAACTGAAGCCCAGAACAGGGGGCTTGTACATTGAAAGAACTGAAGCCCAGAACAGGGGGCTTGTAAACTTAAGCCCAGAACAGGGGCGTGTGTACATTGAAAGAATTCAAGCCCAGAACGGGACTTGTACATTGAAATGATGGGCGGCCCAGTCATATACGAGTACATCTCGGTCCTCGGCCTTGGGGTACTCGTCAAACATGTGGACGATCGTCTGCATGGAATGTCCCCGACATCGATGGTACAGGTAAAACAAGCAATATTGTCCGCACACCATACTGTCCAGGCTTTGCAACGTTTTAGTATTCCAACACCACGTCTCTGTGCCTGGATCCATGAAGTCTGTTAAATCGGAATGGAGGGGTGGTAGGCCGTACGGATCAAAGTATTCGCCCTGCTCTTCTGTCAAGTACACGGCCACCCAGTGTTCACCGGGTCGATCCATCGGGTCTGTATTCAGGACGTAAGCAACAGGATACACACGGTCTAATGGGAACACGTCTCGGGCGAACACTCCTTGAAAGACCATGCGTGTCCCTGGATCATTCTCCAGCACGGTGCGTATCTGGTCTGTATCCATGTTAGGTAGCAAAGTCACACAGGACGTTACGGCTTTTATCGATTTGAATGATGTTGTCAAACATTGATGGTTTTCGGTAAAGCTGTCCCGAAATGCAGTTCCAAGCGTAAGTTGCCTTTCTTGACGAGACTCAGTTGATGATCGTTGTCTAAGGTGGGAGTCAGATCGAAACAGAACAAGGTGTACCCTCTGCCGAAATCGTCTCGACTGATCATATTTCCCTCGTCTTGGTTGATTTGGCCAGTTGCTGTGAAGAGGTTCAGATAGCTCCTGATGTAATTGTCCGTTCCGAAATTAGGTTGTAAGGGGCGTGCCGGTACCTGTTGGCCATCCACATGCAGGGCCACGAAATTGATGTTGAACGCTTTTAGGTTGAACGGATTCCTCGAGAGAGTCCCATTATAACTGACGTTCTCCACACAGCCTAGGGTTAAACGCTTGGGCAAATCCCCCAGGAACAGGTTTTCTTGATTGACAATCATATTGCCTTTAGGAACGGAAAAGACCTTGGTCTGTACTCGTCGAATCGGGTACTGGGCTGGTTTTTTCTCCAAGGCTCTGATGTGCCCCAACTGTACACCTGGGCTCGGTTTCACTTTGCGTACAAACAGACTTGCCTCTTGGATGACAATGTTATACTCGAGGTCCTCATTCGGGGCCATCAAGGCAAACGCAGGCGTTGCGCGCACTAGTCGTATTTTGACAGGTACTCCATTCAAGAGGTATCGGTCCTGCATGAATAAGTCCGCATGCAGACGTCCCATCATATCGACCGAGTGACTCTCTGCTGTCGCATCCACTCTCTCCGTATAGCCGTCATTATCAGGACTCGCTTCCATCTTGCCTGGGGTATCTCGGTAGAACAACGGGGCTGTCAAATACGACTTTTTAGCGTCACGCCCGTAGGATAACAGTGTTTCGATGTAGGCTCGGTACGGGTACGTGTTGGTCGAGGCGCTCACCAGTTTATCACTCAGGGCTATATCCACTTGCTGGAATAGCGAATGAAGCCAGAGATTCACTGGACCCACGGGTGCATCTGCTTTGAGGACTGACCCATCTTTATTGGTGATTTTAGCTTTCACATATAGGTACGTATGGGCTAAATCCAGGTAGGTCGTATCTGCGTTGGTGATGGTGAATTCAATGGGGCCTGTGGCTGTAATGCTGGAAAGGGGCAGATGTTCCACCCATTGACCCTCTTCGGCACTGGTCTGAGTAGGTGGGACGGTCCATAAATCAAATTCACTGTTGGTAGAAGGACACGACTCGGCATGGATGAAAGCCATCTTTAAGAAAAGATATCCTTGGTCTTCGATGTGCGTCGTCGCTGGGTCGGTCGTCGACTGGTGCGTGGTCTCGGTGGGGCAGGTCTTTTATTCCCTACGGTGCGTTGTGCTTTGGTGACCAAGACGCCTCCCGCTTCTTTGGCTCGACGTTTCAGTGCTTCTTTGGATGCCGCACCGCCCAAGACATCACCCGCGACTTGCAGTCCACTGCGCACCGCTTGTTTGCCGATCGCTTTGACCCCACGCGTCACCAAGGGCAGGAACGTTTTGACGATGCTCCCGAGTATGTTCCCCAGCCCATGTCCTCGTTGCATGCGTGTACCTGCAAAGACAGGAAAGCTACCCCCGGCCAGTTTGGTGTAATGATCGACGTAACTGGCTGTATGGCATTGATAAGGCACCTTCATTATGCAAAGTGAACCGCTCGGACTTGACGGAAATGAAGTGTCAGCACCACTTTCCCACGCTCGAATGCAATCGGTTGACCGGTGTCGTCTCTTATATCGATGACGATGGAGCTAATATCGGTCTGACTGACCGGTAGATACACGATATGCCTGGAACTGTGGATGACTTGAGCTCCATACGTGCCTTTCACCGGGCAGACGCGCAGTAGAGGTACGTTGCGGTCGCCGACAATGTGAGCATCGACCACGTCCGAGTAGATGTACAGGCCATACATACCACCACGCATGTCCATCGGGATGTGGGCTCTCTCGCCGGTGGGGCCAGCGTACCCCCGTAGATCGAGACCCAGCATTTGCTGTAGGGTAGGACTGAGTTCGACACTCACGTTGGGGCTGAGCGTGAGACAGGCCTTGTCGTTGTGTGCGTTGTAATCGAAGTCCACATGATTTTTGAAGGGGAAAGATTTGATGGGTTTTGAAGTATTCGTGACGTCTCGTAGAGACTTATAATGCATCAGACTTCTCAGTCCACCCATGAACTCCTTGGGGGAATCGTATTGACCTTCGGGTAGTTTGAGTCGAGTTTCTTGTCCTTCGTAGGTCACCTCGTACCATACTTCATTGGCTCGCACGTTGTACCACGAGTAAGGGTATTGGATATCCACGAGTCCACATTCCCAGCGTCCAGGTAAATGCAACGGTTGCGGTAACTGGGTCACGTACTTGGTCAAGGTGTTGTCAGGAAACACATCAGCCGAGCTGTTACTGGGTAGGGTGAGGTAAAACATGACGACTGAGCTTTCCTGCTGCTGCTGTTGGTTTTAATACTTCTCCCAGCTCTGGGGCGCTAATCGTCGTGATGGTCGCGGTGACTTAGATCTTGGTGGTTGCAGGGGGTGGCGTGGTAAAAGGGGTGAAAAAGTAGGTGCCCGCCGTGGTGGTGATTTGGGGGGTGACTCCGGTTCCCAAGGTTGTGGTGAGAGTCGTGGTGCACGACTGGGCGATTGCATAAAGGCCCAGCGCTGGGGGTTCCCCACCAATTCCTGTGGTACATGCATGTCTTTCAAGCCTTGAGCGAAGACCTCCCATCCTCGAGGATTCGTGTGCGACCTGCGTTGACGCATCAGGTCATTCACTAAATCCGTCATGTGGGTACCGGGGACCACCTGATTCTGTACCAGGAGTTCGCCTTTATCATTCCAAGTCGTGTTAGGATTCTGTTTCATCCGTTGTAATACCAGGCCAGCTTGTTTCTTGAACGATGCAGGTACACTCTTCAGGACTTCGTCTTCGACCCACTGTGGGGCTGTGGGTGGTACCCTGGTAATGAAGGCTGTTGGAGCGGTGCTGAGGTCGGTGGTGTGTCGCGTGGTGGTGGTGGTGGTGCTGGGGTAGAGAGGGCTTTGTATTGGTCCATGAACGTCATGTACCGCTGAAGCGTCTCATTGTACTGTTGTACTTTCTCACTGTCGTTTAACCCCGGTCGTTGTAAGATCTGACGCATCTCTTCATCGAGGGTGTTTATCGTCTTCACCGTAGAAGGTACGGGGTACGGTGATTGGAGGTTTTGAAGGAGCCGATGTTCGACGAGGACCATTTTTTTCGTGTGGTTCATTGTCGGCCGAAGAGTCCACCCAATACTGGACCCAACACGGAAGCGGCTAACGGTGCTAAGATGGCCCCGAGAAATCCACCTTTCTGTAACACCTTTTTCTTTTGTGTTTGAGAAACTCGCTTCTGGACTAAGGTTCGGAGACCTGTCTTATGCTTGGTCAACTTGGTCTTCTGAGCCGGAGTGAGCGGTACGTTGCCTTTTAACAGGTTGTACCCGATCTCGCACAGACAGCGTACAAGGTCAGGGTCCGCACCGCGTACAATGGTTCGAACCAACTCGGGTGGGGCCGTCTTCAATACACGGAGCGTCGGGGCGTGCTTCCGTACTCGCGCAGACATCATGTACAACTAATGCCAGAACCCACAACCCTGCCCTTTTTATCTATCTCAGAGAACAGACACAAAAATCAACCATGATGTGGTATTCATTCTTTTTATTATCCCCATCATCAAAACACACACACCCCAGCTGGGGGAGCCACTGTGGGTGTGTTTACATTATTTTTGCATGTACACGTGGTGAGTCTCTCCGGGAAAGATTCCGGTGCGTAGTCGAAGGTGATCGGGGGTGGCTTGCTTCAGGTCGAAGAGCATATACCCGTGCTGCGGGGTTGTCGCATCTTTAAAGGCTTCCAACGCAAACGCAGTGCGTCCAGGGTACATCTGTCTCGCCAGGTGCAGCAGTTGAGTGGTATCTCTCGGGTTTTTGAAGACCACCATGTAGTGGGCATTTAAGCTGATGTTCCGATGTTCTTTGTTTTTACTGAACAGATTCTGCACAATGTAGATGATGCTGAGCCGTCGATGATGGCTGCCTTTGGTAAAGAGTTGGGTGACCCGACTGTCCTTCTCCGCCATGAGATCATCCAGAACCACCAAGGTGTCGGGTTCCAAATCGGCCAGGTTGGGTAGGCCTTCCACGAACGTGATGTGGGGCATTGCTGCATACGCCGCCTGCCATTCTCCGTAACACCACACGACTCGGGCAATGGGTGGGGTGATCATGCTGTCGGTGTGTTCGAGGAGCTTCCTGACGAAGTGCGTTTTGCCGGAGCCCGTCGGGCCTGCGATGACGCAAGTGAAGGGATGCTGCCAACGGGGGTCCATGGTTGGAGGTGTATCCGCTGTCGTGGTAATTCGCTCTTGTAAATTTCCTACGAGTGAACTGGAGTGGTGGGTACAACGTCGGTCGTCGTTGTCTGTTCACTGCGAGTGATGATGGTGGTGGGTACAACGTTGGTCGTCGTTGTCTGTTCACTGTGAGGGATGAAATCCGGTGGGTTTTCAGACGTAGTAGGTGTACTTGGTGTAGGTGTTGACTCTATACTCGTTGTGGCTTGTACACGTGGTGTGGTGATGACTGGGCTCGATACGGGGTTGATTGGTGCTCTCTGTAGACCGGTTTCACTGATGGCTGGTGTTCTCAATTGGTTAAGTAACGTGCTGACATAGGCTATGTCGTCAAACACACCTCCGTACAACACACTCAGCAGGGTTAGCAATATCACCACAAAGCCCACTTGCGCTTTGCGCGTTTTGGGAGACGCTGTGTTCAGAGACGGTTGCACCGTGTTCATGGTCGAACGTGGAATGAAGGATGACGGTAGTGGTGTCTGGCTTTATAGTCGTTTCACCTGGTTGGCTGCGACCCAGGAATTGAAGGAACTGGGCCGCCTTGCCATTTCACGAAATGAAACAGTTTGCCACGTCGACCTTCCGTTTTCAAAATCTGCTCCACCGTGTAGTAGTCTTGCTGTGTTTTTACGACAGGCTGTAATTCCATCTCGTAGAACGTGCCTAGCAACGGTTCCCCTTGAAGATCTTCCAGTTCATAGACTCGCCGCTGTCGGGGTGGGCGCCGTTTAATCAGGAAGTGCTCATCGCTCCAGTTGGGCAAGTAACTTTTCTCGAACTTGCCCTTGCCTTTACTGATCCGTACAGGGTCCCCGACCTTGAACATCGCCTTCGGTGCTCGTTGCGATTGTATGGGGTACAAGACACGCCGGACTTGGGCTTCATTGCGTTGGGTCACGGTAATGGGGGCTCTCTCTATACTCCGGTGATAGGATCGATTGTAACCACTCCCAAGTTTCGGGAGAACATCGATGTACCGCCTTGTATTCTTATAGGTGAAATATTTATACATACGGCCTTTGAATGTCCTGATGAACCTTTCCACCACGGAAGCCTTGGTCTCGTTGTACGTATGGAAGAAGAAGACCTTCTGTTTCTTGAGAAAGGCTTGGAACGGTCTGTTGAGGAATTCCATGCCTTCGTCGGTTTGCAAATACAAAGGTTTGCGCCCGGTCTTGAAGATATCTTTGAACGCCGCTATGAGACTCGCCCCCGTTTTCGTACGGATGGGTACCACCCACGCATACTTCGATAGGATATCGATGCACGTCAAGATATACCGATTCCCATCGTTGTGTTTGGCAAAGGCGCTCATTTCGACAAAATCCACTTGCCACTGGGCATATATTCCTCCCACGATGACCCGGTTCCGTAGAAAATGGCGACGGACAGTTCGATGTAAGGTATAGGTGTCTTGTTTTCTTAACCAATCTCGGACTTGGGCACGTTGTATCCCCTGGGGTTTGGCCGCTCGATAGAGAGCCGACAATGCACTATACGCAACCGGACTGTCGGGACTGTAGTATAAGTTATCCAACACCTTCTCCCAGCGCTTCATGGTGACAAAATGATGATGGACCCAGAGAGTATCGCTTATTTATAACGAGGTCGAAGTTTCTACCACCGTTGTGTTGGTTGACTGAGTTCTGCCGGATAGTCTATAGCCTCGTCGTCTGGTTCATGACTAGACAGATGTTCATTGGGTTCAGCCAGCGCGTGCTCAATAGCACGAGCCCACCCCAACTGGTCTGATGACCGCTCGTCCGGTGTAAACAGCTGGTCCACAATAGGCACCGCTTTCTCCAAGGCTGTCCACAGGTCAGGGTCTAGGGTGAAGCTTTGCGTAGGATCGTGGTAACGCCCCACACGGGCAAAGAAGGGTCCATGGTGTACGTAGTTGGCGTTCTCGAGGTGGATGAGGTTTCCGTCGAGCTCACCGCTCAACACCCGTATAAATTTGGTCCAGCCATCACGGTGTAGGGTAACCGTAGTGGATGTGTACTCCGAACCCCACCCACAGGCATCCCGATCTTCCACGATGGTGACTTTATCTTCATAGACGTGTAACCCCACCTGGGGTGTAAGGGGCAGGATGGCTCGTAGGACTGGTGACATGGTTGATCCAATGACGAAGGATGAATGACACACACGCAGACTGTCTCTCGTATTTATGGTGAGGTCCCACTGTCAATGCCGCAGCGCCAGGGTCAATAGGGCACAGACCATGACTAGGCCAACCAGCCGTCGCTGGTTCCGGCGTGAGCGCTCGTGGTGCATAGCCCGGGCATCAAGGATGGCTGTCATAGTCCAGTAGTGGTGAGTGATGGCACACCTCTCCATCGAGTGCACTCTGTCGAGGACCGCTTCTGTGAACTCTTTCAGGATCTGGCGTCGCCCCTCGTTGTCGTCGCCATCTGCAAACATGGAGCGAACCACCGCTCGGTAACCCGTGAATGAATTAACCACGGTGGCATGCTGTAAAATCCGAGACGCATGGGGCTCCGTCATGGCTCTGCAACCGTAGATAGGCCGATGAATGCAGCAATGCCCTGAACATTTCCACTTTTATACGTTTTTTTCTGACATTCGTGTCTTTTCGGTAAAGTCCGTGTCTTTTCGGTAAAGTCCGTGTCTTTTCGGTAAAGTCCGTGTCTTTTCGGTAAAGTCCGTGCCTTTTCGGTAATGTCCGTCCGCGGAGGAATACACACGCCCGATTCACGCAGACCGGAAGTGACGTCATACATGACGTCACACTTCAGTACATGTCCTATCATGTTCACACTCCTGCATGTCATAAAAGTAAATTCTACCTTATTTGGAGGGTTCCCGATCGGCGCTCTTTTTCGGGTACCCCGAAAAAGAGGCAGAATTTGCCCTTACTATACTACTCGTATCAACAAACACTTCGGGCACATTTCATGGGCGATATGTGGAAGAATGTGGCTGAGAATGACATATACATCAATAATGAATTAAAAATACATAACTTAAAATATAATATGTTTCTTATGAACATTTTTCGAACGCTTAATCCAACATTGAATGATGCTCTCGACAATTTATCCCATTGAATTTAAATTAATTTAAAGCCGTTTTCAACAGTATAATATACGCCATTAATCATTTAGTTTTGACTGTTGATATGAACATATTGATCTATTACAATACATGGCGTTCACACGGCCACTGGCCTAACTTTGTGTTGTTGTTTTTGCTGGCATTCTGCTCCATTCAATGCAACTGTTGGGTCAATCTATTTGAGATACTCAGTTAAAGCTGTTAGTGGTTTTCATGCAGCTCAACAATAAGTATTTGAGAAGCATCAATCCGTAACATAGCTCGCACAATGATTTCAGTCCTACACATGCACTGTCTCGGCGTTCGAGAAACCAAGCCCATTTTTGATAAAATTCCGTCATAGCGAGTAAGGACCGTGCCGTGTTAAATGCCGAACTAATGATTGATCCCCGTGATATACACTGATATAGTCCTGATTTTAAGGCCACTTATAATCAGTTTTAAGTTTCGATTACATAATTTATATGAAAAGAGTAAGATTGATTCCCTGACGTGTATTTATTAGTGTCTGAATGAGAAAGCACAGCACCAATATATTTCAAGGCACATTGTATTGTAATAATACATTTAGCTTATTTCTTCATGTGTACTAATAAAATGCAAAGAACTTCACGGTGTTTTGAACTCGCAAAAGTGGAAAAACTTCAATTACAAAGTCAGTATCTTACCATGCACAGAGCTACACAGCAATCACGAAATTTGCGTGCTTCACATATAGTCTGATGAATGTTGAATATATTCTCACCAGATCGCGCTAAACGATTATTTTGTTTATTAACTTTACCAAAATATGATTGCGTTAACCAAAATGACACTTCGGACTTACGCGGAATATGCTATCCTTGTCAAAGAAATACTGGAGTGCTTTTGGTTAACGGAATCATATTTTTATTATGATGTGAATTCCCATGCAGGTGAAATACGCCAAGAAATGAAACAAACTATTTGGCATAATTTGCCTGCTCTTAAAAAAAATCCTATGTAGGTCAAGCAATCCGTTTTTTTTTTTTGCCGAATGACAGTATATTTTGTTGTCTAATTGTTCGTACAAGTTTGGTCGATTTCTGCATTGATACAAAAATCACCAAACTAATGCACCTCAAGAGGGACGATATTATATACTGATTCAAGGGGTCCATTTCTTTTGGCTAGCTTCTGACAGGTGTTTCTGATTGGCTGAAGCAACGTAATCACCATAGGCATTGAAGAGGCCTGGGTACATATCTACCGACATGTAGACGGCCAGGTGAGAATGGATCGACCCAACCCAGGCCGTAACCTGTGATAAATCTTTTTTTATATCGAATAGTAGTATATATGACATAAAAAATTGCTTCATTTTTGATCTCAAAACTGATGTTTAGATATTAGCCAAACCATATATATATTTTTCCAAAAGAATTTGTAAAGTCCAAAATTCTAGAACAAATAACGAACAGATTTTCATATATTTCATCCCAACGATGGGCCAGTTTCTCCTTAGCTTGAGATCCTTAGCTTGGAGAGAAAAAAATATGGTGACAAGTATGATATCCAACCGAAAAGAAACTTGTCTCAAGTACATCTTACCCCTACGCTATCTACACACTCGTCTCGCGCACTTAACCGTCTACACGTATAACTGTGTGAATGTAACTTGTTTATATAAATACATTTATAGATACATGAGAAGATTGAGTTATATAAACTTTCACATTAGAAATAGTAGTACAAGGTCACAAAAATGATACATTATACCTTGTTTACTATGTTTTACGAGGATACACCAGCTAAATTTTTTATCTTTTATCTGCCGCCTGATTATATCATCTATTCGCTGGATTTCATGTATTCTTGATAATACTAGTAAATGTAATTTTACCCGGCCTGGGGGGAAAGGGAGTACAGGAATCTGTCAGATACAACAAGTACTGCCACTCTTCAGCAACATTCTCGTGCACGAACCACTGTAACGATCGATCTGCGAGGGTCTATATAGCATGTATAGAATTTACCTGGACTTGTGAAGATGCTATAGCTCATACATCAATTATTGTTGTGTTGTATTATATTACTAGTATTATTTTCTCTCTCCATATATTATTGCCTGTACCGTACTATCCAAAATAGTATGGAATATAACATTGACTTTTCGGGGTATGTCAGCTGGCGAAGCCCTATGGAATACACATTCCGTCTTCAGGGACGGCGGAACGGAGGTGAGGGGACGGAGGGGTGTATTTTCAGCGAAAAAAAAAAAAAAAAAAAAAACCCAGCACAAAACAAAACAAAAAGATAGATTGAAGCCAAAAGACTTATATTTGTATTGAATGCAGATTTCACTTCCCAATAAGCATGAGAAGCATCCTTGCTCTTTCACATTCACATTCTTAAGCTGAACTGGGTTCGGATTATTTCATCATGGTGGACGTGGTGGCAAACAAGTAGAACAAATCTGTGTTAGTGACATGATCAAAGCCTAATGAACCTTTCGATTCAAATGATATGTATTTAATATTTAAATTATTCATACTTCCGAACATCATCATTTGCTTGATGGCGAATATTAGAAAACAAGTGTTTTGCGAAACAAAAAACAAAAAAACAAAAAAACCAGGCATCACAAATTGAGTTTACACAGGTGAATATTTCTTGTTTTGTTGCTCGGAAATACGCTAGATTAGCAGCTATGGGATCATTGTGGGTATGTTTGCATAGTATTTTTAGCCTTTTTGCACGCACACGTGGTGCGTTTCCCTGGGAAAGATGCCGGTCTGCAGTCTGATGTCTGTTCGCCGTCTGAGGTGATCGGGGGTGCCTTGCTTCAGATCGAAGAGCATATACCGGTGCCGAGGGGTTGTCGCAACACTTCCAACGCGAACTGGGTGTGGCCGGGATACTTCTGTATCGCCAGGTGCAGCAGTTGAGTCGTATCTCTCGGGCTTTTAAACACCACCAGGTAGTGGGCATTTAAGCTGATGTTCCGATGTTCTTTGTTTTTACTGAACAGATTACCTGCTTTTGGTAAAGAGCTGGGTCACCCGAGGATCCATCTCCGCCATGAGATCATCGACGACTACAAAGGTGTCTGGTTCCAAGTCGACCAGGTTGGGTAGATCTTCCACGCACGTGATGTGGGGCATCGTCGCATACGCCGCCTGCCAGTCTCCGTAAGATCACACGGTCTGGGCAATGGTTGGTGTAATCATGCTGTCGGTGTGTTGAACGAATTTCTGGACGAAGTGCGTATTTCCTGAGCCCGTCGGCCCCGCAATAAGGCAGGTGAAGGGATGATGCCACCGAGGATCCATGGTTAGAGATGTATCTGCTCGCGTGGTAACCTGATCTCGTAAATTTTGTACGAGTGAGCAGGAATCGGTGGCGCACGAGTGTATGCTCCGAGCCTTGGTACCGTTGTGGGTGTGCGCTCAGTCACAGTCGCTGGAGCACTGGTGTATGCAGTGAGCCTCAGTACCGTTGTTGGGGCGTTAGTGTGTTCACTGTGGGCGGTCTTATACGGTGTGTCTTCTGGCAACTACACTACTTGGTGTCGGCCAGGTCTGTATACTCAGAGCTTTGACTGGCAAGAATTATGGCGGCTGTGTCCTGGGGATGGGGAGGGGTGGGTGGAAAGGGGGAGGGAGGGGGGTGGGGGGTAGAGAGCTGAGGTACGTTACTTCGTAATACACAACCCAAGAGGGATAACTATGTCACAACAAAGCCCACTTATGCTTTGCGGATTTGGAGTATTAGAGGCGGTTGTACTGTGTTTATGGTCGAGCGGTTTTATATCCGTTTCACCTGGTTAGCCGATACCCAAGAATTGAATGAACTGGGCCAGCCTTGCCAGTTCACGAGGTGGACCGTCTTGCCTCGCCGTCGCTTGGTTTTCAGGAATCTTTCCACAGTGTAATAGTATTGTGCTGTTTCAACCACGGGCTGTAATTCTTGCTCGAGAAACGTGCCTTGCAGTGGCTGTCCTTGGAGGTCTTCCAGTTCATACATCCGCGTTGGTCGGGGTACACGGCGTTTTATCACAAAGTGCGTATCGCTCCAATTGGGGAGGTAACTCCTCTCGAAATTGCCCTTGACTTTACTGATCTGTACAGGGTCCCCGATCTTGGACACCTCCTTCGGCCGTGGTTGTGGTTGCATGGGGGACAAGACTCGCCGAACTTCGGCTTCGTTGCGTTCGGTGATGATGATGGGTGCCCTCTGAATTCTTCGGTGATTGGCTCGATTGTAGCCGTCCATAAGTTTCGGGAGGACATCGATGTACCGCCGTGTATTCTTGGCCGTAAAGTGGTTTGTACATGTCGCCTTTGAATGTCCTGTTGAACCTTTCTACGACGGTAGCCTTAGTCTCCTTTTACGTGTGAAAGAAGAACACCTTCTGGGCTTTCAGAAACGGTTGAAAGGATCTATTGAGGAATTCTTAGCGTCCAGATGGGTACGACCCACGCATACTTCGACAGGATATCGATGGCAATCAAGATATACCGATTACCATCGTTGTGTTTGGCGAAGGCGCTCATATCGAACAAATCCGCTTGCTATTGTGCTTGTATACCTTCAATGATGAACTAGTTCCGTAAAAAATGGCGACGATCAACTCGATGTGAGGTATTAATGTCTTGGGGTTTTTTCAAACTCGGACTTACGATAGGCGAATGCCATGGGGCTTAGCGGCTCGATAGAGGACAGACGACGCATTATAGGCGGCCGAACTGTCGGGCTGTAATACCGCGTTTCCAACACCTTCTACTAGGTCTTCATGTTGAAGAATGACGTCTGGGCACGACATCCACTCTTTTATGATCACTGGGTTGACTTCTGACGTCTTTTGATGGTGGAATTTTTGTGTCAAGTTTCACATCTTTGTGGGTCGTGGAGGTGAGAACCGGATAGTCGCTCTAATCGTCCTCCGTTTTATAGCTGGGATTTTTTTTCTTTTTTTTTTGATTGGGTTCAGCCAGTGCGTCCTCCATAGCACGAGCCCAGTCAAATTGGTCGTCAGGTCGTTCGTCCTCTGTAAGCAACTTGGTCACAAAGGAACCATTTTCTCGAGGACCGTCCATAGATCAGGGTCTAGAGTGAAGCTTTGGGTGGTATCCTGGTAGCGGCTCAAACGTGCGAAGAACGGACCACGCTGTACATAGATGGCGTTCGCCATGTGGATGAGGTTACCGTCTTCTCACTCAACACCCATTTAAAATTGAACCAGCCGTCACGGTGTAGGGTAACCGTATTCCATGGAATGTTAGGGTCCGAGTCACAGGCATCCCGGTCTTCCGCAATCGTGACTTTTATCATCATGGCCGTGTAATCCCACCTCGGGTGTAATGGTGAGGACGGCTCGTAGAACTCGAGACATGGTTGAGCGTGACTTCGTGGGGTACTGAACACCGAAGTGAATACCGATCTTGAAAATCGAGCCTATTCATGGTAAAGTCTGTTTTCCACATTTTATTTTTTTAGGAAGATCCTAGTTTTGCATCTATCCCAGTGACCGCCTCACCGCGAAGGAATACGACCCGGGGCCACGTGACCGGAACTATAGCGACTACTGGCCTTGAGGCGCGAAGAGAAAGCAAAAGCAACTTCAGCTCACTTTACCTTTGGTTAAGTAGGTCAAATCAAGGGAAATAATTCCGTAAATAGGTCAAGTGGACTGGATTTGTCCTTTATATAATACTATACAGCTATCCGTCCGTTTAAAATAACAGCCAAGGAACAGACAGTGTTCGAGTGTGATACGTCGTCTTCGAGGGAACTCGGTATATTATGACATATGGCTTCAGTGTGTGGAGAAAAAGCTGGAGGAAAACTCTTTGAATTTCCGAGCGAAAACAACATGGGGACGTCTCTTAAATCAAACCAAATACAGATATGAACAAAGTGAACACAAACAAGTAGATGAGACGAAATATACAACACATTGCCTGGCGTTTAATTCGCTCAAATATGGGCATATTTGAAAAGGTCATGAGGTCACGAAGGCTGTTCTGAAAGCCTATTAATAAAACGGCTTGACTTCGTCCAGGCGAATTCGTCTTCTGTCATGGCTCGACTTTGTCAGACGAACCATGACCAGAGATGATGATATATTACTGTGGGAGACGATATGCCAGGTACCAGAATTGAGTTAAAGGTCAACGTCACTGTGGCACCAAATACACGAAATTGTAGAAAGCATCGTCTGTGCTAATTTAGTAAGTAGTAGGGAGACGGGATATTCGGTAACATTTCACCCGAATGTAATGACGTCACTTCCGGTTTATGGTGGAGGTCATGAGGTGTGCGCAGGAGTGTTCTGCGCAGGTATGACGTCACTTCCGGTTTGGGTGAATGGGGCGTGACTTGTGAGGATGATAGGAGATGTACTGACCTGTCTGTGGGGGATGTCGTTCATCTCCGTGTCTTTTCGGTGAGAGGAGCATGTACTGGGGTTTTCCCCCACAATGTCGTTCACTTCCGTATTTCTTCGGCCAGGTCCGTGGGAGCTTGTACTGGGGTTTTCCCACAATGTCGTTCACAAGTAGTAGTATAGTCTCCGCATCTAAAGTAGCATTTTGCCGGGGGAGGTAACTCTTGCATCCACCAGGGGGCGCTGTTTCCAGGTTAAAGGTATAGGGAACTCTCCGTCATCTCCCCAAGAGTTCCGCCAGGGGAGGGAGTTCCGCCAGGGGGCGCCACCAGCTCAAGGTCACTATAGTTCCGGCAAAGGGCCCCTGGGCATGTGTTCTTCCGCGGTGATGCGGTCTGGCGGTGATGCGGTCTGCCTCCGCGGAGAAAAAGTAGTCCCCAGACTTCAAATACGCTGCATGGTCCGATTGGGTCGAGTGAGGTATCAAAGTGGAGCATTCGTGAAGGGGCATCCAGCCATGGGTGGGTGCATGTAAAATTAGGATTTTTTCCCGAAACTATAAAAAGCGGAACACGGACTTTACCCCTAAACTAGGGGAAAACCCCTATCAACCCTAGCCAAAAGGGCTAATATCGGTCCCCGGGCTTATTGGGACCTGCCTATCAAGTCAATGGGGTGGGTGCGTGTAAAATTAGGATTTTTTCCCGAAACTATAAAAAGCGGAATACGGACTTTACCCATAAAATAGGGGAAAACACCTATCAACCCTAGCCAAAAGGGCTAATATCGGTCCCCGGGCTTATCGGGGCCTGCCTATCAAGTCAATGGGGTGGGTGCGTGTAAAATTAGGATTTTTTCCCGAAACTATAAAAAGCGGAATACGGACTTTACCCCTACAATAGGGGTCTGTATTATACAATATAAGGGAAAATGCCTGTATGGGGTATGGGGATGGTCAATTTTTTTCGTGGGCTTTACTATGGCTTGTGGGTCGCGTTTTTCTCGTCTCGCCAAGAAAATGACAATGGGAAGGGTCCCGGAGCGAATCGGTGAAATTTTTGGGAAAAGTCACCGAGGTCTGTATATAGGCCCATAGGCTGGCCATGGGGGGTATAGGTCCAACCTGGGAAATTCACACACGTTCATTGTGATATGGGTTGCTTGGATTTGTTTTTCACGTCTCGTCATTTAGAACACGATAGGAAGGGTCCCGGAGCGAAACGGTGAAATTTTTGGAAAAAGTCACCGAGGCCTGGGTAGGCCCATAGGCCTATACAGCATGGCTATGGGTGTATAGGTCCATACGGGGTGGACGTTTTGGGATCTAGGTGGGCCACTAATGGTCCGATGGGGTCGAGTGAGGTATCAATGTGAAGCCTATGTGAGGGGGCAACCGATGGGATGGATGTGGGGTAGGAATATCGTCATTCTGCGCATGCGCAATAGACAAAGTGTATGGAAATAGACGTTTTGGGATCTAGGGGAGCCACTAGTGGGCCGATTGGATCGAGTGAGGTATCAATGTGAAGCCTATGTGAGGGGGCATCTGATGGGGTGAGTGCGGGGTTGAAATATCGTCACTCTGCGCATGCGCAGTGGACAAAGGGTATGGAAATAGACGTGTTGGGGTCTAGGTGGGCCACTAGTGGGCCGATGGGATCGAGTGAAGCCTATGTGAAGGGGCTAGACTAGGGTGTCGTTTCCATTCTGCTGCGCAGGTCACGTGGGTTGTGACGTCACTTCCGGGTTTCACCTCCAAACCCAGAAGAGTTCCAATGTTCTCTTAGACGTCCGAATGTTCAACCTCCGGGGTTTTTCCCGGCCCGGCCCGGCCCGGCCCGGCCCGGCCCGGCCCGCCCCGGCCGCAGCGCGCGCGCGCGGGGGTGATCTGATGCGCATGAAGACCCTCATACATACCCCAATGTAGGCGCACACGTGATGTGCCCGGATGATAGACACGGACGTCGCCGAGAAAAACACATACAACACGTCATATACAGTCGCCCCCCTCAAGATCCTCATATATACCCGGATGACGGACGTTACCGAAAAGACACGGACGTTACCGAAAAGACACGGACTTTAAGGAAAAGAAACGGACGTACCCGAAAAGACACGAAGGTGAACGACATTGTGGAAAAATCCCACAGACAGGTTAGTACATGCATTCCTATGATGTTCACAGGTTACGCCCATTCACGAAGGGCCGTCACAGGGCGTAGTAGAAAAAAGCGCATTTCTAACCTTATTGACCTTATGGCGCAAGCGAGTATAACAAGTGCCCATGACTCACACGGTGTATAAAACCCTACCCAACAGGTACACTATAAAGCCACCTCTCTAACCGTTCGCTTTTCATTCCCCACCATGGCAGCGAGCGGAACAGAGCTTGCGTTATTCCAACTGACGTCCGACGTCTACCTCATCGTCAATGACGATCACCTGGAGCTGGTCCAAGACGCACCGCAGAAGGTGAAGATTTTGTTATCGCTATCAGGCTGGACTCTATTGACACGATTGTTACAGGGAAAAGACCCCGAAAGGGATTTCATGCACGTGGAAGTCGGCGTGCACATACGCACTGCTGGAGAAGATTCCCTTTTTCCCCGGTTGGAACAGAGTGGAGGTACCTATATCACACTCTGTCCACCCTTATGGATGGCACTGAAAGATGTACTCCCCGAGGTGGATGACTTACTACACCCCGAGGTGAAAGAAGGGACTGTGGCTACCCGGAGGCTTACACCTGGCTGCACCCTATTGTTGTACCCCAAACGAGTGGACCTCATCGATAGCGGACTTAGATGTTGGTGTACGCCTGAACCCAAAGCGCACGTCTCTTTGTCACCGGAAGGATGGACTACCTTGAAACGGGTGTTGTTGGGTGACCTGCACGGTGATAGCATTCACCTGTGTGACGACGTCTACATTTTCTGCGGTCCCTTTTTCGCTCGACTCCTCTGTCTGAACGACGGTGGTTTTACCCTGGACCCCGATCTATGGACGGCTTTGGAACAAGTAGTCCCCATTGTCGATAATGTACTATCTCTATAGGAGCCACATAACCAATCAGAATAGTACGTATCACGGACTACACCCGTAGAGCTACATCTAGGCGCGCATGTGTGACATGGTCTATAAAACACGTCTCTCTGGATCCTACACCTTCATTTCTATGGTTGCAGAGCCATGACGGAGATCCAGCCCTATGCCACTCGCATTTTACAGCATGCCACCGTGGTGAATTCACTCACGGGTTACCGAGCAGTGGTCCGGTCCATGTTTGCAAATGGCGACGACAACGAGGGCGACGCCAGATCCTGAACGAGTTCACAGAAGCGGTCCTCGACAGAGTGCACTCGATGGAGAGGTGTGCCATCACTCACCACTACTGGACTATGGCAGCCATCCTTGATGCTCGGGTTATGGACCACGAGCGCTCACGCCGGAACCAGCGACGGCTGGTTGGCCTCACAATAGTCTGTGCCCTATTGACCCTGGCGCTGTGGCATTGACAGTGGGACCTCACCATAAATACGAGGGTCAGACAGAGTGTGTGTCATTCACCGTTCGTCATTGGATCAAGCATGTCACCAGTCCTACGAGCCATCCTTCCCCTTACATCCCGGGTGGCGTTACACGTCTATGAAGATAAAGTCACCCTCGTGGAAGACCGTGGAGATGTTTGCTGGTCGCGCGCTGAGACCGTATCGAATACGGTTACGCTACACCGTGACGGCTGGACCAAATTTAAACGGGTGTTGAGCGGCGAGCTCGACGGACACCTCATCCACATAGACAATGTCATCTACGTACACCGTGGACCCTTCTTCCCACGCCTGGGCCGCTACCAAGACCCTACGCGAGGCTTCACCCTAGACCCCGATCTGTGGACAGCCTTCGAGAAAGTGGTGCCCATCGTGGACCAGCTGTTTACACCGGACGAGCGGTCATCAGACGAGTTGGAGTGGGCTCGTGCCCTGAGAGAAGCGGCGGCAGAACCCAATGAACAAATGTCTAGCCATGAACCAGACGACGATGCCATTGATTACCCGGCTAGACTCAGTCAGCCCAGTGACATGACCACCCGATCCTTTGATCTCACGGGGTTCTCCCTATAAATACGAGAGACAGTCAAATCTGGTACCATTCACGTACTGACCATGACGGAGCATATAATACTGGCGTATCTCAGCTTGACCCCCGAGGTTTTCCTGCACGTGTATGCGGATAAGGTCGATATCATGGAGGAGGTGGGAGACATCTGTGATGCGGACCCTACACAACCGTGCCCGGCCCACATTCGTCTGTCCCGGGAGGGCTGGACCAAATTCAAACGGGTGTTGTCTGGTGAACTGGACAGCGACCTCATCCACTTGTGTCACGATGTGTACATCCGACGCGGCCCTTTCTTTGCTCAATTGGCTCGGCTAGATGGGGGTACAGTGCATTTTACCCTTCACCCTGATCTATGGTCTGCATTGCAAGATGCCGTAGTAGATGTGGATCAAGTGCTTATCAAGCGGTCATCAGACGAGTTGGACTGGTCATTCACCATGGACACTGTGGAAGCCAACGAAGAAAATCAGAAAGAAACTCCGTCCCAAGATATACCCGTTATAAATAAACGATAGAGCCAGGGTCCATCATCATTTGTCACCATGAAGCGCTGGGAGAAGGTGTTGGATAACTTATACTACAGTCCCGACAGTCCGGCGGCCTATAGTGCATTGTCGGCTCTCTATCGAGCGGCCAAACCCCAGGGGATACAACGTGCCCAAGTCCGAGATTGGTTAAGAAAACAAGACACCTATACCTTACATCGATCTGTCCGTCGCCATTTTCTACGGAACCGGGTCATCGTGGGAGGAATAGATGCCCAGTGGCAAGCGGATTTGGTCGATATGAGCGCCTTTGCCAAACACAACGATGCGAATCGGTATATCTTGACGTGCATCGATATCCTATCGAAGTATGCGTGGGTGGTACCCATCCGGACGAAAACGGGGGCGAATCTCATAGCGGCGTTCAAAGACATCTTCAAGACCGGGCGCAAACCTTTGTATTTGCAAACCGACGAAGGCACGGAATTCCTCAACAGACCGTTCCAACAGTTTCTGAAAGCCCAGAAGGTGTTTTTCTTCCATACGTACAACGAGACCAAGGCTTCCGTGGTGGAAAGGTTCAACAGGACATTCAAAGGCCGCATGTATAAATATTTCACCTATAAGGATACGGCCTATGTGGATTTAGCTCATACATACTTGTATGTGAAAGCCAAGATCGTCAATGGAGATGGCTCCAGAATCGTGGACCAAGCAACGGTGGGCCCGACGAATCTCTGGCTGCACTCGATGTTTCAACAGGTGGATATATTTCTCAGCGACAAACTCATCAGTGACTCGACCAACACGTACCCCTATCGAGCCTACATCGAGACGCTGTTGTCGCATGGGCGAGAGGCTAAAAAATCTCAACTGACAGCCGCTTTATTCTACCAGGACACAGCCCAGCACATGGGCGTAGAGAACGACAATGTGGGATATAACAAACGGAAGGCTTTGACCGCGAACGGCGTCTCGGTGGATCTCATGGGTCGACTGAACGCAGACATGTTCATGCAAGACCGGTACCTCTTGAACAAGATCCCCATCAAAATCCGACTGATACGGGCGCCTCCGACCTTCGCCTTGATGGCCACTAACGTAGACGGGCATGCAGCTGACTATAAGATTGTCATCGAAGACGCAGTCCTGTATGTCCGAAAAGTGAAACCGAATCCAGCCGTTCAATTGGGACACCTCAAAGCCTTGGAAACAAAACCAGCCCAGTACCCTATCCGACGTGTGCAAATCAAAGTGTTCTCTGTGTCTGCTGGAAATATGAGCGCCAACAAAGAAAACCTGTTCCTGGGGGAACTACCCAAGCGATTGATCCTGGCCTGTGTGGAAAATGCCAGTTTCAGCGGAGCCTACCCAGAGAATCCGTTTGACTTTAAACATTTCGGCATCAATTTTGTGGCCCTGCATGTGGATGGACAACAGATCCCAGCCACGGCCTTAACACCGAACTTTGGGCGCGCGAATTTCATTCGAGCCTATCAGAGCCTGTTTACAGCCACCGGTCAAATCAACCAGGACGAAGGGAATATGATCAGTCGGGAGGACTACGAGGGAACAGTTTTCCACACGTTGTTCTGTTTCGATCTGACCTGCCGAGAACGACCATCAGCTGGCC